>CM076902.1:1883257-1903619 GCA_039519145.1 Kokia cookei | reverse complement strand
TTCCCAAGCTGTTAAGGCGTAGTAAACCCAACTTGGAAGACAATGAAGATGACGATAACTTTTGCTTGACACCTTCATGTGCTTCCCCCATGCAACCAGTGCTGTCTTGTTTCTCATCTTCCAGCAGGAAAAAGAAAGGTTCTAGGGTCACAACAATTACAGAACAAGCAGATAATAGCGCCGCCGCCCAAGAAGTTGGTCTTGAATTGGTGGCTGAACCACTCAATGCTAAGTCCAAGTCCTTCGTTGGTACCCACGAATACTTGGCCCCGGAAGTGATATCAGGGCAAGGCCATGGCAGCGCTGTAGATTGGTGGACACTTGGGGTGTTTTTGTATGAAATGCTGTACGGGAGGACGCCTTTCAAAGGCGAAAACAATGAGAAAACACTGATTAGCATCCTTAAACAGCCATTAACCTTCCCGAGAATCAGTGTTAAAAGCGGCAAAGAGTTTGAAGATATGGTCAAAGTTCAAGATCTCATCAGCAAGCTACTAGTGAAGAATCCAAAGAAGAGAATTGGAAGCATGAAAGGATCTGTTGAAATCAAAAGGCATGAATTCTTCAAAGGGGTGAATTGGGCTCTCATTAGATCAGTACGGCCACCTGAAGTCCCCAGTGATGTTTACATGGTTAAGAGTAGCAGAGTTCATATTCCAAAGCTAAGCAAACAAGAAAGAGATGCCCCATATCAAATCCCTCATCATTTTGACTATTTCTAACTCTAAAAATGTAAATTAAAATCATGTATTACACCAAAACAAAGAGCTGTTTTACTTGCTAATGAGAGAGTTCTTTTTTTTTTTTCTTAAAAAGATATTGTAAGCTTCTAATTGTTTCTATGGTTTGAATTAATTATAACATTTAATTTATTTTTATGTATTTTTTCCATTAATATATGTAGAGCATACGTGTAAAAGGAAGGGATCCCATAATTGTCCCAATGTGATTCCATGAGAAATCTATGAACTTCATGTGGTGACAATTATGATGACTACTTGTCAATGATGGTAAAAATAATATTTTTAAATGACGAATTTTAAAAAATGAGGCTTTCCTTTGCAACTTTTTTTTTTCTCTAACAATTCGACCACTTTTGTTTGCTTTTTTTTACATAAAATGAGCACTTTCATAGTCACGCATTCACATGTCCTTTCACGGATCAAAGGTAAGAAAACTATAATAAAAAGGACAAATTATCAATCATGTTTTCCTGCCCCAAACAGAAGCAATAATAACAGTGAATTTCTTTTCAAAAAATTCATTGGAGCAATGAATCTCCTCTTCCATCATTTATCCATTCAAAGTTAAATTGATGTTATTTTAATAAATCATTTAATTATTTAATTATAAAAGATATAAAAAAATCATTCTATTGTAGATATTTTTTATCATTTAATTATATTAAACATTTAGATGTTTTTATTTTTATCTTAGTTAACTGATGATAAAAAATAAAATTAAATAGTTGAGTTATTATTTTATAATTTTTTATAATTAAATGATAAAAAATATTAATAATTAGATGACAATTAATATAATTATCCTTTTAATAAAAATAAAATTATTTAACATTTTAAATAATATGATATTATTTAACCCATTGATAATGTATCCATTTATACAATGATGATTTAATAAGAAATTGGGTGGGGGGGGGGGGAGAGGAAGTTTGCAATGTAGAAAATATTGGTGAGAAACATAGATTGAGAACAAATGAAAAAGAAATAAATAGATTAAATATCAGGTGTGGACCACTTTCATGATTATTAGAATGTGGTTGGATAATAACATCATAATCAAGAAATATAAAAATAAATAAAATAATGTAATTTAATTTAACCCATCTATATTCTAATCAAACTTTAACCACATCGAGAAGAGTGATCATTTGACTCTTTTTTTATATATATAATAAAATTTAGATGCAATTCATGATAGGTGTTTTCATTTTAAACCCAATTTGTAAATTTCGAGGTAGAACATGAGATAATAAGAATTTATAAGACTGCAAACCTGCCTAAAGTACTACCTGAAGGATGGATCCAAGTTGTTCACTGTTTTCCAGTATTTCTTTTGTACAATTTGTGGGTTGATTAAGGATAAGTCAAATTTTAATGAAAGGGGTCAGAACTTTGTAGAGGAATATGTGTGTGTGTGAGTCAACAGGTTAATAATAAGGTAGGACTTTGGTTTCAACATTGAATAGGTACAGACAGGCAAAGCCAAATAGGTGAGACCCATTTGATATGGAATATTGGGACTGGGGTTGAGGGGGACCGGCGAGGCGTCAGCTTGCAGAAGCACGCGAGTGAGCTTTCTTCTTTTAACTTCAACCTCAACCTCCACTTGATGCTTTCTGTGTGTTTGTTGCATGGCGAAAGTGACATCGTTATCTCTAATCTAGTATTCCATTTTTCTCATATATTCATGCTCACCTTTAACAAATCTGGAAATTAAACTCCCACTAATACAAAATCAAAACAATCGATAGAAACTCAATTAACAAAAACGAATTTTTTTTAATTCATAAATGTTAGTGTAATAGTAAAGCATGTCGTATTTCTAAGAAGATATTGTAAGCTTAAATTTTAAAATAAGAATTATTGGGTGGACATCTGCATGTAACATGTTGTACATCAAAGCGCACAAAATCGCCAAAAAGGTCAATGGATTAAGATTTTATAGAGTTTAAATCCTTAACACACTCAAATCTAATGATCCAATAAAACACTCAAATAATTTTGAATTACCAAGATAAATATTATAACTTAAGAATAAGATTGTATAGAGTTTAAATCAAAATGTACTATTAAATTTGGAGTAACTCAACGATAAATAGAGAAATTTCTCTCGTCGAGAGCTGTACTGAAATACTTATTGCACATACTCTTGTGCCTTTCTCTTTTCTTTGGCAGCTTGTTTTGCTTGCTTGCTTTGTGTTTTTGTGAGATTTTCAATTTTTGAGAGTTGAGTTATTTAGGCGAATTTGAAATAAAAAGATTGTTTAAGATCATGCAATTTGTTGAGCTAATGTTTCAACCCTTGATACACGATGCCAAATATAAACAATAAAGTAGACATGGAAAATTTAAAAAAAGAAAAAGTAGAAGAATATTCCTATCAACAGAATTGTCCTTTAGTTTGCTTTCTTTAATTCATGACTAAACATAGCTTTACTCAAATGCTTCAAAAAAAAAAAAAGAAAGAGAATTGTTTGCTTAATTGCCCCTTTTTCCTCATGCTAATACGCAAAAAGAGGGGAGTGCCAAAAAAGTTTGAATAATCTTGTTTGTTAAGAACAGTAAAACCAAGCTCTTTTTCAAGAAAATTCGTGTTATCTTTGGACTTGTTAAGAGGAAAACCTCAACTTCATAAAGCTTTAATCTTTTCTTTTTCTTTTTGTCTTGGCCTTAAATCATGCCAACTTCACTCGGTTCAGACATGCAAAAACATAGTAATTAGGCAAATACCTCATCAGTGACATAATGGACACACTGATAAACTTGCAAATTCATGATACTCTAAAGCCCGATATAAAATATGGGTCTGGGCTTTGACGGATGGGCTATAGATTGGGACCTTTTCCACTCTTTTTATTTGAAGGTACAAATCTAGGAAATATACAAGTACATGTACACATACTTTTTATGAAAAATATTGGTTAATAATTATATATATATATATATATCTTAATCATGGGTTTGAATAGATTGGATGAAAAATTAAATTAATATTTTTAGTAATTTTAGTATTTGAATAGATTTGATAAACCATAATAAAAATTATATAGATGTTTTTGTATAATAAAATTAATCTTTAAAAGTTAAAACATATGGTTGAATAAATAATTACAAATTTTAAAGTCGAATGAGAACAGAAATCTAAGAAAACCCAGAAACTATATGGAACACAATCTAATATACAGTAATAAGCTCTAAGGTTTGGTGGGGTACCCATGGTTTTGTGGAAAGCATTGGGTTTAGATAAGGAACCAGTGGGCAGTGCAATCAAACATTATGTACGAGTAAAAAGGGGAAAAGGATTTTGGAAAAAGCGGTATGGGTTTCTGCGTATTAAAAGTGAAATCACCAACTACCATTTGATAATGCGCGCAGATCACCATTTTTCAATGCCCACCGTTTTATAATAATTTCGTATCTTTCAAATCTTTTTTTTTTTTTGAATTATAACAGCGTCTAAGCTATACTCGAAATAGTGAACTCTCTTAATCATTAAACTATCACATGAAAAAATAAACATGCGTAAATGCTCTTGAATTCACATTTTCCTGTACTATTAACAACTTTAATGTTAATTGAATTAAAACTCAATCAATTATTATAATAAATTTAACTTATGTCATAACGATCCTAAAAGTTCATCTTTTAAGCATCTAAAATTAATTTATTTCTTAGTAAAATCTTAAAATCTTAAAATCCTATATCTCTTTAAATCACAAATCTCAATTTAACCCTTTTCCTAAAATCATAAATTATAAAATTTTAAATTCTAACCTACTCTGCCATAAATCTTAAATTTAGTTGAATAAAAACGAAACCATAAACCTTGCATTGCTATTGCTATTTGTTATTTTTATTTTATTAATCAACGCTAATTAGGATTATGCTGTTATTAAGCAAAATATATTTAGTGCTGGAAAGAATATGATATTAGTCAGAATTTTTTAAATTTAAATTTAAATTTATGAGTGGTTTTAATTTTAATTAAGATATCACCCTTGTTATTACATTAATCTGAAAACTATAAACTTGAGTGCGATTACTTGAAGTGATTCAGGGCATGTATTAAAAGAAACTGGAAAACAACCTACCGAGTATGTTTTGTGACGTGCGAGTTAGAATAGTATATATTTCCCCCACAAAAGCTGCAATAGATTTAGTTTTATTATCATTTAAATCCCTTCTTACATAATATAGGGAACAGTATAAGAGTAGACAAGGCCGAACTGTCAATATCAGAAATCCAAGTGAAAACTAGCGTCTCTTACCGCTGGAATTGAAGCGAAACCATCAAACTCTCCACCCCCAACACCTGAGGCACAGTCTCAGCCACTCCCATACCCCATTTTATCCGCATTTCCCCCCTTATAAATACCCATCCGCTTCTCACGTTCTCTTCATCAGACCCTTCACAATCATATATACACACTTCCTCAATTTCCTCTTAAACTAGTTTCATTATCATTTCCATTTTCATTATCATCATATTTCATTCATAATGGCTAAAAATGTGGCTCAATCTGCTACCCTGGCTTCCCTTGACCAAAAGCTGGCCATGGCTAAACGCTGTTCTCATGGTAAGTTTCTCTGTTCCTTTCAGCTTTCTTCAATTTTTTTAAAATGGAATTATGGTTTAGTGATAATAATTGCTTTAGGTCTATTTTGATTCAAATGAAATATATTAATGGTAAAGTCTAAACACTGTTTCTTTGCATCATCAGAGGGTGTGGTTGCTGGAGCTAAGGCCGCCGTTGTTGCTACCATTGCCACCGCAATTCCAACTGTAAGTATGCGAAAGACAATATCCCATATCAGATCCTTTTTTCTTTTCTTAGTGATGATTGATTGGTAACATTTCTATCCCTTGCCTTGACATGAATATGCAGCTAGCTAGTGTAAGGATGTTGCCTTGGGCAAGAGCCAATCTTAATCACACTGCACAAGCTCTCATCATCTCCACAGGTTTTCATCAGTCATCCTTTTACCATCATCTCGAGATCTTCTTTTTTAGTAATAATAAAATCCTTTTGTTAATGAAGTTTCTATTCCACTGCAGCGGCCGGAGCTGCTTATTTTATAGTTGCAGACAAGACCGTTTTGGCTACGGCACGGAAGAACTCCTTCAAGCAGGCTCCTAGCAAGGAAGCATGAATTTGGGATTTAAACTCGGCATGATTATTACCATTCAGTTGGCTAGAGAAGACTGGGTGGGGACTGGGGAGAGTTGTATTTGTATCCGTAGAAGCCATTAGCTTCAGTTGCTATGTAATATCCATCCTCCCTGTATATATATAAATAAAAGAAGGTTTTTATTTACAAGACAAGTCACTTCCATCCATCCATCCACCAATAGTCCTTAAAGTGGTGGAAGCGGCTTGGGTCTCCGGCAACTCATTTACTAAAAGTTGGCTGGTTTGCTTAAATAGCATAAGGTTTTAAGCTTATATTGGCCTAAGTCTTTCTCCAAATCATATGCTCCCCACTTCCATCTTGGATTTCGGATCATGCCATTTTATCCATCTGATGCTTTAAAATAACATAAAAACAAAACGAGTCATGTTTCAGGTTATTCTGTTTTTTCTTTTTTCTAGATTAAACAAAGAACCCAATATAAAAGTAAGATAACAACACAGATAATCAAATCCCATTATGTCAAATAATTATATTTAATCAAAACCCTAAACATTCTACAGCAACCTCTACATATCCCTAGGAATCACCATCACGGATTTGATTTCCCACATTAGGCCCCTCCACCTTAATCGATGTTAGGCCTCTTTATGGGTTAGGTAGTCCGCTCAGCCCAGCCCAATAAATTCGTCTCTACTTAGATTGCACTTTAGATAGTTTCAATTTAACTCAAATTTAATTTAAATAAAAAAATTTAAATTTAAGTATAAAATATTAACCAAAGAATTGTTTTAAATATTATATTAAATTTTCAATTAAAAAACACTTTTTTGAGCCGAAAATAAATATACATTTGAAGAATTATTTAGGACCAAACCGATCCATAACACTTCTAATTGTGATTGCGATCCAGCTTGGGTTTCTTCTACACAGAAAGTAAAAGAAGCCCAACATCTACCTTGGTGGGCTATCTACTTGGAATTCCCAATAACAAGTTTCTTCTCCTCAATATTTAATGCTTCAATTTCATTTTAAAATCATCTCATTACAAGCTGTCGGCTCCACGTTATCTCTATCTACTCCACCCTCCATGGTTTTTTTTTTTTGTTTTGTTAATCTATTGCTTTTCACTATATTAGTCATCACATTTATTTGCGATGGATTTATTTATAAATTGTTAATATTAATAAGTAATAAGATGTAAGTTCAAATTTATTAGAAAGGGACAACATTTTTAATAATAATTAATTTTTTTATTTAAGCTGAATAAAATATTCATATATGTTTAAGATTTAAACTTAAAACATCATAAATTTTTTTAAACAAACAATTGGGTTCCATCAAATAAATGGGTATGGGTGACCAAACAGCCCGCATAAGCCCAATGCAACGAAATTCAAAAATAGAAAAGAAAAACCCCAACAATAAACTATTCAAACAGCTGTCTGAAATAACAAAAAAATAGAAGGGAACACAAGCAGAAACTAGAAATTAAACAAACCCAACACGCTGAAAAGAACAAACAAAGAATCCAGATGAGGAGAGCTCTTCGATGATCGGCAGCCAAAAGATAAGGGACTAGAGCCACTGCTGCAATCAGATACAAAAGTCAGAGAAGAGCAAAACAAAACCCCCTAAAAGAGGAGAAATCAAGATCGAGACATCCATAGCAGCCAATCCGCTGCAGCTGCCTGTTCAACCATAGCTGGAGCCTCTTCAACCCAAAATTGAGGTTCGTTCAATTGACACCCCAAGGAAGCCATGGCATGAGCTGCCCCATTCACTTCGCAAAACACATGGCTGAAACTGATGGCGGTGAAGAAGTGTCAACGGGATAGAATATCATGAATGATCGGACTGAGAATCGAACGATCAGCAGTGCCGAAATTTAATTTCTTGATGATGGTGAGAGAATCCCCCTCAATTACAACCCGATTGAAGCCAAGATCAATAGCAAACAGTATGGCCCTTTCATATGCCAGCGCCTCAGCCACAAATGCAACAGCTACAAATCTATGAAGGTATGCACAATCACCCAGCAACTGTCCATCTGCATTTTTAGCAATTACACCAGAAACATACATCTTCGAACTTGAGTTTAATCATTCCAGCAACAGGGGGACACCAAGCTGAATGCGAAGGCACCCGTGATATATCTTCGAACTAAGCTAGAAGGGAGAGCTCCCAAACTCGACCCAAGATAAAATAAGCAAGATCAGACACAAATTGCAGCACACCGTCATGAAGCAAAAGATTGTGGGACAACCATAAAGCCCACTAGGTAACAGCCAAAACTTTTTGTTGATCAGCACTAGCAAGCTAAAACATTTGTTCCATTCAAACTGAATGCTAGGATGCACTCCTGAGTGATAGAGCAAGAGCGCACTATATGATCCACCGTCTCACCAAGTACACAACATAGTGGACACATATCAGTTGCCCTTAGATGTCATACATTTAGGTTGGAGAAAGTAGGCAAATAATTGTTAAAAAGTCGCCAATAATGGACTTTAATCTTATTCGAGAGTGACAAATCCTATAACGAGCGATAGAATGTTTTCAAGCCAATACTAGCAGCAGCACTTTTCCTTGTGATGAGAAACCTGTAGCCACTCTTAACATAACAACAACCCATGCTGTCAGGACGCTAGATTAAAGAATCAAGGAGTCAAGGCCGCTCAAGGGGGAATGCGCAAAATCATTTCAGCTTGCTCCCCTAATGCCACAACATGAACAGTATATTCATTCCAACAACCAGTCACAGGATCGATCAGTTGGAATACTGTAGAAACATAAATGTCAATAGAAGGGCCAAAATACGACCATCACCAGTTTACATAAATTTTCAACCAAAATTTTACTTAATAAATTATTTTTTAAACCATATAAAGGTTTTTAATAAAAAAGTTTTACATATATTTTTTTTATTTAATCACAAATGTGCCATAGTGTAATGTTATATAAGGTGTGAATTAAAATAATATTTCTTTTCCACATTAATAAATTTTAAAAGGTTTTTTTATATAAATTACCTGAAAAAAATTATTATTTTAAAAATTACTCAAGTTGAAAAATATACATCAAAATAACCTAAAATGAACAGTAAAAATGCTAAAAGTCCATGCGATGGTCGACACCCTCTCAAATTTCATCCCAATGATTAGTGTCAAGCATAAAAAAATGAATTTTTTGGGTGTCGACAATGACCTGTATTTTTTTAACCTGATATTATACTGATATACAAAAATACGAGATTTTGAAAAAAAAAATTTGGATCTGTAACATTTAATGGTCGACACCCTCTTTTTTTACATTAAAAAAATATTTTTTTGGTGTTTGCCAAGCTATGACCGACACCCAAAAATACGAATAAAATAATATTTTTTGGGTGTCTGTCAAGTCATGATCGACACCCTCTTTTCCAAATATAAAAAAAAATATTTTTTGGGTATTTGTCAACCCATGGCCGATACTCCCTTTTCTAGATACCCAAAATTAATTTTTTCTGGTGTTTGCCAATACATGGTTGACACCCAAAATTCTACCTCAGAACAAAACACTCATTTGATGATATACAATAAAACACTCTAATTTCTATGTTACTTTGAGAGAAATATTTCTTCCTAACAATTTCAAAATCAAAACCTCAGTCCTATATATAGATAAGGGAAAGTTGGTGTCAGCCATTGATTGTCAAACATCAAAAAATTATTTTTTAATTCGTATTTTTATGGGTGTCGGTCATTGGTTGTCAAACACGAAAAAAATTTATTTTTTCGTATTATTTGTGAGTGCCGATCATTAGATGACAAACACCAAAAAATATATATATATTTTTTTTTATTTTTGAATGTCGGCTATGGGTTGGCAAACACCCAAAAAATATTTTTTTGGTATTTGAAAAAGAAAGTGACAACCATGACTTAGCAGACACCCAAAAATGTTTTTTTGGTATCTGAAAAAAGAGATGTCGGCCATGACTTGACAAACACCAAAAAAAATAATTTTTATTCGTATTTTTGAAATGTTGGTCATAGCTTGACAAACATCAAAAAAAATATTTTTTTTAATGTAAAAAAGGGAGTGTTGGCCATTAGATGTCAGGGACCTAATTTTTTTAAAAAATATAATATTTTAATATATCAATATAATACCATATTAAAAAAAATATAAGAATGTCGATCATGGAATGACAAACATCTAAAAATTTTATTTTTTATGCTTGACACCAATCATTGAGGTAAAATTTAAAAGAGTGTCAACCATCACATAAACTTTTAATATTTTCACGGTTCATTATAAGTCATTTTAATATATATTTTTTAACTTGAATTATTTTTTCAAATAATAAATTTTTTCAGATCATTTATATAGAAAACCCAAATTTAAAAGATTTGTACTATTTTAATTCCTTTTACATATTATAGGGAAGAGTGCATGAGCAAGGGGGCCGAACCGACAATATGAGAAATCCAAGTGCAAAAACAAGCGTCTCTGCAACTGGAATTGGAGGAAACTATCAGACACTCCCCTCAACATACGAGGCACAGTCCCTTTTGTATCTCAGCCACTCCATAACACATTTTATCCACATTTTCCCCTTATAAATACCCATTCACTAATTGCAATCTCTCCATCTTAATTTCGTCTTCAACTTGTTTCATTACCATTTCCGTTTTGTTTCGTTTGATTATCTTCAAAATGGCTAAAAATGTGGCTCAATCTACTACCTTGGCTTCCCTTGACCAAAAGCTGGCCTTGGCAAAGCGCTGCTCTCATGGTAAGTATAAACACTATTTTACTCTCCTGCTTTACTTGTTTAAACGAAAAGGTAACTTAAATGAAGATCTGTTTCTTCTTTGGTACCATCAGAGGGCGTGGTTGCTGGAGCTAAGGCCGCCATTGTTGCTACCATTGCCACTGCAATTCCGACCGTAAGTATCCGAAGGACAATATCCCACATTAGATCCTTTTTTTTCTTAGTGATTGATGATTAAATGGTAACACTTCAATCCCTTGCCATGCATATGCAGCTAGCTAGTGTAAGGATGCTGCCTTGGGCAAAAGCCAATCTTAATCATACCGCACAAGCTCTCATCATCTCCACAGCGGCAGGAGCTGCTTATTTTATAGTTGCAGACAAGACTGTTTTGGCTACGGCACGGAAGAACTCCTTCAAGCATGCTCCCAACATGGAAGCATGAATTTGAGTTGTATTTGTATATAAATAAAGATGGGTTTTTATTACAAGAACCAGAGCTTCGTACCCTTTGCACTTGGATCGGTTTCTGTGTCTGGTAACTCATGTACTAAGAGTTGGGTGGTTTGCAGGGGCTTTGGGCATTAGCTTACATAGCACAAGGTTTTAATGGCTTTCTAGTTAATTTCAGATTCCAAGTCCACCCTGGATTTTTCTAAAATAACACAAAAACAGAAGCAGTGATGTTTCAGGGTTATATGATTTATGGTTAGCAACATCTCTGGTTCGTGGTTTGGTTGAGCCATGGGATATGACCTCCAAGAATATTTCAAATACAAAAACTTAAGAAATAAATAAAATTAAGATATGAACTCCTATTTTGTGCACAGCAAGTAAGTATAGTGCAGATGAATACTTGTGACCCTAGAAGTTACATTAGCTTCATTGTTGGATATTTGACATTGTATGTCATTTTCAAAAATAGGTACTAACAAAATGACCCTAGACCCACATAGTTGCTTATAGTATTAATGGAATACCACATCAAATAGTTACATATACCATCATTGGTATGCCAACTTCAAGTAAATCATAGAATCAATTATTACATGTAATGATAAACAAAAAAATATGTCAACAACCATTTCAACAAACAAACAAAATGTTTAGTCAGAATAACATCTCAATTCATTTCTTCATCTTCTTTACTGCAGTGGATTCTTGTGTGCTGATAAGCTCCTGATATGCCATCCTTTTTCGGCTAAGAGAAAAAAATTAGAACCCAAAATTAGATTTAAATATTTTGGAATTGACATTAAAAAAGTGCTTACGATATACCTGTGATCCAGTTGTTTTAGGTTGAATACATGGTGTTCTGTTGTTTTTTAGCTTCTAGTTCTCGTACTCGTACCAAACTAAGACAAAAAAATCAGAACCCCAAACTAGATTTAAATATTTTTTATTTGACAGTGAAAAAGTGTTTATGATAATTAGAGCGGCCCTACTGAGTTGTTCAAGATTCACTTTTTTCGATTCATTGTTTGCCTTCCTTCAATTCTTCTTTGGCTTACCAGGTATTGTTTTCTCAACTAGTGGAAGCACTGGCTCAATACCAGATTTACTCCTCTCATGTGACCCATTTATGGGTTGCAAAGCAAATTCATATGCTTTCAAATATGTCTCATTGTGGTAGTACCTATGTAAGTAGTCATTAAGATCTTGTTCAAGTTGCCATATAGCATAGTATGCATTGGGACAAGGGACCTAAGATAATTGCCAACTTCGACAACTATAGGTTTTATGCTATACATTTACTATGTATTGTTTTCTGCCTTACTTCACACCCATTTTTCCCATTCCAGATCATCTTTTAGTCAACACCTTCCTTCCTTCTTGTCATCAAATTTCTTCTTTATTAGTGGACCACAATTATATTTCCATGAACTGCATTGCTTCCTCTTATTCACTATTTTGGTAATCATATTAACTCTGATTTCCTCCAATATGGTTATTATGCTCTTAAATTTAGACTCTACGATGCTGGAGTTAAATGCTTCATAGAGGTTATTGTCTACAATATCTGACATCGAGTGTAACCCTTGGAAGGCCTTGGTCTAAGCTTTCGAATTTCTTAAAGAAAAAATCATTTGCAACACCTTCATTAAGCTTATACAATTCTTCTTTGTTTTATTCCCAATCCCTCTCTATTATAGACTTCGTAACTTTCCAAACAATAAATTCGAATGTCTTTACTTTCTTCTTACCATACCAATTTTATGAGACATGCCTAGCATAATTTTTATGTTCTACTCTAGGTAGAATGTCATTAATGGCTATCTCGATACCTTGCAAATTAATTTACAAAACATCAGTAATAATTTGATGCAAAATAAATAGCATCAGTAATAAATTAATGCAAAATAAATAGCATTATTTAGCTTTTGTTGGTCATTGATGATGATATACCCAAAACCATCTTCTATTCCTAAGTCTACTGTCAAAAGACTAAGAAACCATTACAAACAATTAGTGCGTTCCCCCTCAGCAATAGCCTAAGCAACTAGGTACATCTGATTGTTTCCATCTCTCCCAACAGCATACAACATCTCACCCTTAAATGGACCTTTTAAAAAGCAACCATCCAAACCTAGTATAGGTCTGTAACCTTATTTCCAAGTTGTTTTCAATGCTTCAAAACAGACATAAAACCTCTTGACATGTGGTGGAGATTCAAGTGTGACTCTATTCACTGCTATCTTTATAGTACTTCCAAGATTCTTTAGTCTCAACTCATTAGCATAACTCACAACATAGCAAATTCATCTACAAAGTTTCCTACCAACTTATCCTTCACCATTTTCTTGGCCCTTCTACACCTTGTCATATTAACATTACATGCATTTCTGAAGCTACCCTTAATTGTATCTCCCTTACCTTCATTTTTGGGTGGTCCCTAATAGTAGCTTCAAAATGTTCTGCAATAACTTTTACATTAATCATTTTGTTTCTAAAACTAACACAACAATTATGCTCATCATGAAAACTTTTCACTTGCATGCATCTGAACATGTTACTGTAACTTGTAAATATTCCCCATTCACACTTTTTTGATGTAATGCATTCAACTCTAACTCTATTTCCTTCATTCCTAATTATCTTAATTTCCCTTCTACAACACTAAGTACTTATGAATTGTGGATTTGAATCGCTTACCATCTTTAAACAACATCCCGATACAGATGTTTGGACTTACTGAGTTTAGATTGTATGTGGAACCTAATTCTTATACAAACATTAGTATTGTCATCATCATCTGACCCAATTATGCTCCCATGATCATCATTATCAAAATATTCAGTCTCATTTCCATCTTCTTCCCTACAAACACGATCATTTAGTCCTTCAACATTGACTTCTTCAAGGATCTCAACCTCAAACTACTCTCTAGAGCTTTTACTTTCAGTCTCATCAAGTATTGTTTCCTTAGCTTTCTCACTAGTTTTCCCCTCCACTTCCCTCACCTTTTACCTAGCTTCTTGAAGCACTTCATCATCATCACCATCTGAAAAGTACCTCACCTTCATCACATAAACATTCTCATCCTTTGAATCACTATCACTTTCATCCTCAACCCCCTCCTCACTAGCTTCTTCAACATTACTTAAACCTCTATCACTCTCACCACATTCACTGTCAGCAACATCAACACCCTCCTACCTAAACCTCCAGCACTCTCACCACCCGAACCCTCAACACCTTCCCCACCTAAACTTTTTCATCACCCTCACCACCTTTATTTCCACCAACATAAACACCCTCCCTACCTACCACCCTCAACGTATTTACTACCAACAACCTTACCACCTTCCCCACCTAAAGCTTCACCACTCTCACCACCTTTACTACAAATAACCTCACCACCCTACCCACCTAAAGCTTCACCACCTTCATTAGCATCACCATAACCTTCTAAAGATGCTACAACTAACATTAATTCATCATCGACAAAAATAGTAGTGTCAATCCCATTCCCTACATATAGGTCTATTTCCTTATGCTTAACCAAGTAGTTCAACATGTAGATAGTGCTACTATCATGGAAATAAATTAGTTGCACTGTATTAAATCCTAACCCTTCTTTAACTATTTTACAAAACTCAAAATACGATATCGTATTTGGATCCTCTTTAAGCCTCACCATCTCACCACTTGAATACCTAACATGGGGATCACATACAAATTTACCCCTAACCTACAATTTTATGTAGTATTCCTCCTTTACAAACATCTATAATCTAAAGAATAAAAAAACATAGGCATAATGACAAACAAAGTGTAGCCAACAAAGGTATAGACAAACAAAATATTAAATAATACAAACAATACAAAATGCATATAAAGTTAAATGATTTAATAATTATATAATCAAATCTGATAAAGCTTATATATATATATATATCATAACAGAACAACAACAAAACATGGAGGGATCACTTCAATAAGTTCACCTACTGAATTATTCCCAGAACTATTGCTCCCACCAACCAACACTATAACCCCGCCTAAAAATCGTGCACTAAACCAAATTAATCTCCATATGTTGGTTTTAGTCCCTAAATAAAAAAATCCTTTATTTTTTGTTTCTCGATTTATTGAGGGATTTCGATTTCGTTATTAGCAAAAAATAAAAATACACGAAAACCCTAAACTAATATATCTCACAAATCAAAAACCATAAACAAAAAGTCTTAAACCCAAAAACAGTAAATGAAAATCCCAAAAATCAAAAAATCTTAAACGAAAATCACAAAAATAAAATTACCCTAAACAAAAATCCCAAAAACTTGATTATCGTAAACAAAAATCCCCAAAGTCAAAACCCTTAACCCAAAATCCCCAAATTCGACAACCTAAACATAAATCTCCAAACTAAAAAACCCTAAACATTAATCGAAATTACATACATAATTATCGTTCAAAATCAAATACGATTCTATAACAGCATTTGGGTAATCTACTTTTGCACAATTTTTTTCCTTTCTCGAGTTAAGGTTCACTGTCTAATATTTTTTAAATTAACTAATTGAAAAATGTTTTCTTTATGATCGATCTGGCTTCTCTTTTTTAGTGTCTAATTTTTTTTACAAGTATTTTTAATTGGTTTTAGGTACTAAATGCATTGGTGCCTAGGTAGAGTAAAAAAATCCAAATCAACGCCGTCGGTTACCTAACAACCACATCAGCATCACCGTTAAAAAATGACCAATTTGGAAAAAAGGGTTAAGTTTCAAAGTACTCCAAAAAAACATTAAGGGCCAAAGTGACCCAACACCCAAACATTAGGGGCTATTTTTGTCATTATGCCTAAATAAAACTTCAATTAATAATTCAAACAAAAGAAATGCATAATCAAAATATGAATGCAACAAAACAAACAATGAAGCATAATTAAAACACCACTTTATTTTTGAATGCAACAAAACAAACAATGAAGCATAATTTAAAAACACAACTTTATTAATGCAACAAAACAAACAATGAAGCATAATTAAAAACACCACTTTATTTATGATTGCAATAAAACAAACAATGAAGCATAATTCGAAAACAACTTTATTTATGAATGCAACTAAACTATCAATGAAGCATAAATAAGAACATAACTTTATTTATAAATGCAAATAAGCTTAAAATGTAAATATGCTTAAAAATGCTTATTGAGCAATGGATAAAACGTTGCAAAGTTGATGCTCCTTGTTTAATTCTGTGTTAAATGTAGATTGTTCCAATTCATCCCAAATGGCTTGTATGAGAACATTGAGCACCTCCTTAAGCTTTCTAACCCTTACCCTCGTAATTAGTCCCATAGGTACATGCAACGCATCTCCAAGTATTGGAGCCTTCACGTTTCGAACTCAAGGTCATTCTCATGCTCACATCACTCTTCCAACAATCACCCAATGGCGCCTACCACAATCCCCACATAATTGAATCTCAGCAGAAGTTACCGATGTCTTAACCCGCGGAGGGCCACCATACTTGGTCCGTTTCTTAGGTCGCTGAGCAGAACTGGAAGGACCAGAATCTCTCTAGGACTTATTTTGGCCCATGTCCCTATCTCTCTTCTCGCGCTCTATGCGCTTAATTTCCTCGGTAATTTTTTGCCTTCTCTATAATAGTTTCGAAGACATTCTCACACTATGAAGCTACCGAAACCTTTATAAAATACGTTAGATCCTCCTTGAACCGGATACTCTTATCATAATTGCTCTCAACCAGACAGAGAGCATACCTTCTCAACCTTAGAAACTCGACCTTGTACTCAGCAATTGATATCTCTCCCTGAGTTAACCCCATAAACTTACGTCTACGAGCTTCAACATAAGTTGCCCCCAAATACTTATTCAGGAAGGCATTCCAAAAATAATCCGAAGTCACTCGCTCAGGCTGGGTTCCCTCCTCAATAATCAACCCACTGAGAGGCTTCTTTGCGAAGCAAAAATATTGCACCCTTCAGTTTCTGCTTGGGGGTGCAGTCCAGATTATTCATAATTCTCTTTGTGGCCACCAAACAATACTCGACCACAGTCGAGGCAACACCCCTAAACACTTCTTCTATATTGGACCGAAATCACTCCATTACCGACTTTCAGCTACCAAATCCAATATGGGTCCCGACAACCTACTCCAAAACTCTCAACATGGCTGAGACAATGCGTCATCCCTAATCGTCTGAGCCTAAGACTCTATCTCAGCAGTAGGCATTCCTACAATTTCACTTGTGTCCAATTTGGGCATGCTGCCAATTGAAGATAACTCAATTTGAGCCCCCTTCAGTGCCCACTGCACCCCCGATAACCTCATCCACACGTTCCTCACGAACTCATAAAATTTTTACAATTTCCAGAATTTTATGTATTAGCTTAAAATTTGTTACCAGATATCTTATGTCCAAAATTTATCTGAAATTTTATAGAGTTGTTATAACCTTTACCTAAAGCAGATTGATTCTAACATTACAATGTCCTTCAAAATAGAAGAATACAGCAAAAGTAGTACTTACAAGATCGACGCCAGAGACTCGAAAATTTTCACAAACCCATTTATCAAAATATATAAAAAAATATAAATTATTTTTAAAAATTTTGATAAAAAAATCATAGCCTGAGTTTTGAACCCGACTTTGATTCCAAAAAAGTAACAACCCAAACCTGGCTTGGACGTTATGGCTAAATCTGGAGAAGTTACTTCCACTCGTTTGTGAATATAGAAAACCAATTCCAATCTGTAAAGTAAATCAGTGTTAAGTTTTGATAATCAAAATTTCAAATTTTAGGAAAAATACTTTTTCTTAATTAATTCGTTAAAATTGTAGAAGGTTAACTATAAACCACTTAGTTTTGCAACAGAAGTTCTTATGTTGATAAGAGTTTTGAAATCGTAGTTTGGTTTTGAAAACTCAATGCGTTGTAGTTTTGAATAAATATTCCAAAATACAATAAAGCAGCTCAAATGACAAATAAAATCCAAAAATAGTTAACAGTCCCAAAAAGTCCAAAACAATCCAATTACAAATAATGTTAAATCTCATTTAAAAAATAGAAATTAACCCGAACTCCTATCACACTGACTCATACTAAGATTGTTGGTTACCTGAGAGAAAAACAAACAAAAGTGAGCTTAGTTTGTACACATCCAAAGCAATAACCAAATATACATAAATAACATAAAGATATCCAGATGCATAATCAGACACAATCGGATGCATAATCAAATACAGAACCAAATGCATAATTAGATACAGAATCAATTCCTATCCCTATCTGCTACATTCCATCTCTGACCATCCCTACAAACCAAATAGGATATTAAATACCCATCCAGCCCCACACACCACTAAGTGAGCGTATGACACTTTCTAGAAAATTGCAGTTTAGCTACCAAAATCAAATATGTGTGGCATAGCCACTAGAACAGACATCTGGTAACAACCACATGTTAAGGCAAATTATTAAATTGCCAACACTTCCTCCATAACCATAAACCCATCCCAATGCACATAGAATACTAAATATATATTGAGTGTGAGTATATCATACATGCTATACACATCACATTTTAGATCACATTGGCAAAAATCACATCATGCTATTACATATAACATGCACGCTAAATATATCATACATACAGAAATCACATTTTACAGAAATAGAGTATCATGTATCATGTTTTATATTATTATTTATACTATATGGAACTTACGAAAGAGTTAAATTCGATTTGCACATCAAATATGACCTTAGGGTAAAATTTTAGAAAATGGGCTCGTATGACCATGTGGACCACATGACCCAATTGGCCAATCCGTGTGGGTCAAACGGCTTGTCACACTTGGCACACAGTCTTGTGGCATCAAAAGTCCAATTTTCAGCTTTACGTCATTTGTTATTTTTCAAAATTTTCATTACACACCTAGATATTTTCTCATAGGAGTTCAACAACGAGATTTCCAGAACCTAAAAAAACAACATTCAATAGACTAATTTAGTTTTTTTCCAAGTAACTCATTCGGTCAAAACGCTAACATAGGCATTACTAAATCGAAATTAAACTTTTGGGTATTTGAATAGTCACCCAAATGTCCATAGCAGTGCCTAACACAACTAAATCATAGGAGGAGAGTCTCGAGTTTCTTGATTATCACCTAACAATAAAGATTTCACAAGATTAACTCATGCCTAAAAAAGATAGTCAAATTCATCATTCATAAACCCTTATAAAATTCTATAGAAAACACTTACTCACAAATACTCGAAAAATTAACATCACGAAAGAGAGCAAAGGTTAAACCACACAGCAAAAAATTACTGAGAGGAAATTGAAACAAAGTAACAAAAGAACCAAGAACAAAATGAAATAGTAGGTGAGGGTGAAAGAAAAGAAACAAACAAAGAAAAAGAAATAGAACGTGAAAAATAAATGGGGGAAACGTGGGGGATTTTGGGGAAAATTTTTAATTAATTAATTAATTTTTTAAAACAAAACAAATCCTATCCCATTAGCAACTAACCGAATTTTCAAGAGTTCGAATTTAATCAAAACTTATCCACATAAGTGGCACAATGATCGAAAAATAAATATATTTTTTCATTTTGCATACGCAAAAAATTTAAACACAAAACCAAAAGGTAAGCTGACACCTTATCACTAAATAAATAAGCTCATTCTTGATAAAGTTTAACAAAAATTAAATTTAAGCTAAATGTCCAAAAATAGAGATTGAGTCAAAAACAATTACCAAATTTTCAATAGAAAGATTCAAGCACATAAACTTTCACACATAAGCAACACACTTACCACTAAACAAGATCACTTCTCTTGATAAAATCTAACAATTAAAAAATATAAGATTTTGGGACGTTACAGAACTTCTTTTTATCACTAATATTATTATTTCAAAAGTACTTAAATATCTTATATGAAACACAAGCTAACAAAATATTCAAACTTGGGTCATTCTAATTTCCATGTAAGATATATAGAATCTACTTTGGAGTTAATATTTGATTTATGGTCAATTCATAAATCTCATGCACTATCAATTAACTATAACAAGCTACATCATCATTTAGCAAAATAAATAACTATTAAACAACTTATAAATAAATAAAAACAAATATATTTAAACATAATTAAAAATTAATTATTGTTGAAACCATTTTAAAAAAAAAAGAAGTCTCTAAAATGAATTTAAAATCGAAATATGGAGTCGCCACCAATCTTTTTATTT